>CAWUDS030003278.1:0-45107 GCA_963859935.3 Lathyrus sativus
CGCTACCAGCGAACACACCAAAATCCATTCTGTCCAAGTCTGGGACCATTCGCTACTTGTTCGCTGAGCGAGCTCCTAGCGAGCATTCGCGACCTGCTCGCCTAGCGAGTTGCTAGCGAGTGTCTGCGTATTTTGTTTTTCACTTACTGTTATCCAACTCAACCAACTCCAAAAACTCCAATCTCACCAATCCAATTCCAATACTCTTAGTCTAACATTTCTAGACTATTCTACATCATCTATTTCAGATTTTAACCGATTAAATTGAGTTCTACCGATTATTCCAACTTTTGCCCTAAATGGAAAAGGATGGAAACTACACCAAAACCTCAACCCAACATATATAACATCATGCAATGATCAAATAGAAACATTTCTCACCCTTACCTCGATTAATCGGAGCTTTGATGTTGGTTCTTGATGATTTTCCACTTTCCTCTTCTTCTCCTTTCTTTCTCTTCTTCTTTCTTTCCAAATGTTTCTCTCTAACTTTCTTTTCTTTTCCTTCTCTATTATATATTTCCTTTATTTTCCTTCCTTCCAATTTCCTTCTCAATTCTCTATTAATTCCAATTAATAAAAATTAATTTTCAACATTAATAAAAATCCCACTAAATCAATTAATTACTATAATTAATTATTTAATGAAATTCGGGCTGTTACAACCCTCCCCCACTTTAGGAATTTTCGTCCTCGAAAATGTTACCTGGTTCAAACAGTTCTGGATAAGACTCCCTCATTTGGCTCCCTAGTTCCCAAGTCACATTTCCACCAGCCGGTCCTCCCCAAGCGACCTTCACCAAAGAAATCTCCTTGCCTCGAAGTTGCTTCAATTTCCGATCCTCTATCCGCATAGGTGATGTCTCAACAGTCAGGTTATCTCTCACCTGCACATCATCTAATTGGACTACATGAGACGGATCCGCAATGTATTTCCTCAACTGAGATACATGGAATATGTCATGAAGATTAGCAAGCGACGGTGGTAAAGCCACACGATAGGCCACTTCTCCTATCCTCTGCAAAATCTGATAAGGACCAATGAAACGCGGCGACAACTTGCGCGACTTTAATGCCCTACCAACACCTGTCATCGGAGTGACTCGAAGAAACACATGATCTCCCTCTTGAAATTCAAGTGCCTTCCTCCTCTTGTCATAATAACTCTTCTGACGACTCTGAGCAACTCTCATCTTCTCTTGAATCATCTTGATCTTATCAGTAGTATGTTGAACTAACTCGGGTCCAAAAACAGAACTCTCTCTCGGACTCAAACCAACACAATGGTGTCCTACATCGCCTACCATACAACGCCTCAAATGGTGCCATACCAATACTCGAATGAAAACTGTTGTTGTAGGTAAACTCAATCAAAGGCATGTAGCTATCCCAAGCTCCTCCTTTTTCAATACACAAGTTCTCAAAAGATCTTCAAGCGACTGAATCGTCCTCTCCATCTGACCATCTGTCTGAGGATGATAAGCTGAACTCAAACGCAACTTAGTACCCAAAGCACTCTGCAAGCTCTCCCAAAATCTCGAAGTGAACCTCAGATCTCTATCCGAAACAATACTCGACGGAATACCATGCAAACACACAATCCTCTCAATATACAATTTAGCCAACTTCTCCAACGGGTAATCCACACGCATAGGGATAAAGTGAGCAGATTTAGTCAATCTATCCACAATAACCCAAATAGCCTCAAAATTACTCGGCGTCCTCGGCAAAACCCGATACAAAATCCATGGAGATACTATCCCATTTCCACTCAGGAATAAACAACGGCTTCATCAAACCCGATGACTTCTGATGCTCAATCTTTGACTTCTGGCAAGTCAAACAAGAATACACAAATTCCGCAATATCCTTCTTCATACTAGGCCACCAAAACACTTTCCTCAAATCCTGATACATCTTAGTAGCACCCGGATGAATACTCAATCCGCTACAATGTCCTTCCTCAAGGATACTCTTTTTAAGCTCCACAACATTCGGAACACAAACTCGATCCCGACATCTCATAATCCCATTCTCATCAATCCGAAAATCACCACCTTGGCCTTGGTTGATTAAAGTCAACCGATCAACTAAACTCAAATCCGATTTCTGTCCTTCTCGAATTTCATCCAAAATACCACTTGTAAGCTTTAACATACCCAACTTAAATCCAAAAGAAATTCTCTCACATACTAAACTCAAATCTCGAAATTGCTCGACCAATTCCAACTCTTTCACCATCAACGCCGACATATGCAATGATTTCCGACTCAATGCATCCGCTACTACATTTGCTTTACCCGGATGGTAATTCAAACCAAAATCATAATCCTTTAAAAGTTCAAGCCATCTCTTTGTCTTGAATTCAATTCCTTTTGATCAAAAAGATATTTCAAACTCTTGTGGTCACTAAACACTTCAAATCTTGCACCAAACAGATAATGCCTCCAAAGTTTCAACACGAACACAACGACGACCAACTCTAAGTCATGCGTCGGATAATTCTTCTCATGCACTTTGAGTTGCCTCGAAGCATAAGCCACAACTTGATTATTCTGCATCAACACACCTCCCAAGCCCATTAAAGAAGCATCACAATACACAACAAACGGTTCTTCCGGATTTGGCAAAATCAAAACAGGGGCTGTCGTCAACCTTCGCTTAAGTTCTTGAAACTCGCTTCACACTTGGCATCCCAAACAAAAGCTTGACCCTTCCTAGTCAATTGCGTCAACGGCAACGATAACTTAGCGAATCCTTCAATAAACTTCCGATAATAACCGGCTAAACCAAGGAAACTTCTAATCTCAAAAACTGACTTCGGAGTCTCCCATTGCGATACCGCTTCAACCTTCGACGGATCAACCGCAATACCATTACTCGAAATTACATGACCAAGGAAACTAACTTCCTTTAACAAAAACTCACACTTAGAAAGCTTTGCAAACAACTGCTTCTCTCTCAACACAGATAACACAATCTTCAGATGCTCGACATGCTCTTCTTCGCTCTTCGAATAAACCAAGATGTCGTCGATAAACACAACCACAAACTTATCCAAATAAGGATGGAAAATCCTATTCATGTACTCCATAAATACACCTGGTGCATTAGTCACGCCAAATGGCATTACAGAATACTCATAGTGTCCATACCTCGTTCTAAAAGCAGTCTTCTGAATATCCTCAGCTTTCACGCGAATCTGATGATACCCAGATCTCAAATCAATCTTGCTGAACACAATTGCACCAACCAACTGATCCATCAAATTATCAATCCTCGGGAGTGGATACTTGTTCTTAATAGTCACCTTGTTCAACTGTCTGTAATCCACACAGAGCCTCATAGAACCCTCTTTCTTCTTAACCAACAACACCGGTGCACCCCACGGCGACACACTCGGACGAATAAACCTCTTTTCAAGCAAATCCTCAAGTTGACTCTTCAACTCTTTCAATTCTGATGCCGACATACGATAAGGAGACATCGATATCGGACTAGTTCCAGGAATCAAATCTATTGAAAACTCCACTTCTCGCTCCGGTGGTAAATCCTTTATCTCTTCAGGGAAAACTTCCGGAAAATCTCTAACAATTGGTAAAGCACCAATCTCTTCACTTCCACCAATTCTCAAAGTTGCCATAAGCATAAATACCTTAGCTTCATCTTGCACTGATTCTTTCACTTGCCTCGCTGTCATAAACAAATCTCTTGCAACGTCCGATTCCGGAAAAATAACCGTCTTGTCAAAACAGTTAATATATACCCGGTTGAATTCCAACCAATTCATCCCAAGGATGACATCGAGTTGGTCTAGGTGAAGACACACTAAATCAATTCCAAAATCTTTACCGAAGATACTCAAACGGACAATTCAAACAAACATACAGTGTAGTTACCGAACCCATAGCAGGAGTATCAATAACCATACCGCCACCAATCACAGACAACTTAAGATTCAACCTTCTAACACAATCCAAAGAAATAAAAGAATGCGTAGCTCCGGTATCAATTATAGCGACCAAAGTGTACCATTAATGAAGCACGTACCTCTGATCAAGCGATCGTCACTAGCAGTCTCAGATCCAGATAGAGCGAACATTTTTCCTCTCCCTTGTTTCTTCTTCGGATTATCGCATTTGGTACTAATGTGTCCTTGCTCGCCGCAGTTGTAGCAAGTCACATTTGCACCGCTTCTGCATTCAAGAGCTTTGTGGCCTGGCTTGCCACACTTAAAACACTTCTGTTCCACACTCTTGCACTCAGGAGCACGATGTCCCACTTCACCATAATTGTAACATCTCACTGGAGTAGAAACTCCCTCACTTGGCTTCTTACCGAAACCAACCCTTTGTTTCCCCTTATCAGCAGGAGTCACGTAAGGTTTCCCTCGGAAGTGGCCCTTTCCTTTCTTATCACTTAGGCTCTTGTAGTGGCTAGATCGAGCCCTACTATCCTCATCGTAAATCCTACTCTTGTTTACCAACTCCGAAAATCGCTGGATTTCCTGGTAACCAATGGCTTGCTTGATCTCAGGTCTCAAGCCATTCACAAATTTGAGACACTTAGATCTCTCGGCATTAGCAGTGTTGTAGTGAGGACAAAACTTGATCAACTCCTCAAATTTTGCCGCATACTCAGCTACCGTTGAATTACCTTGCTTCAGCTCAAGGAATTCAATCTCTTTCTTTCCGCGCACATCTTCTGGAAAATACTTCTCCAGAAATGTCTCTCTAAAAAGATCCCAGGTGATCACAATATCATCCTCTTCAAATCTTTGGCGAGTATTACCCCACCCGTCTTCGGCTTCCTCTTCGAGCATGTGAGTCCCAAACTGCACCTTTTGTGCATCTGAGCAATTCATAACCCGAAAAATCTTCTCGATAGCTTTCAACCAAATTTGTGCTTTGTCAGGCTCGTGGGTTCCCTTGAACATCGGGGGATTATTCCATTGGAACCTTCCCAAAGCACGGAATTCATCATCAGCATTATTCTCCATATTCACATTGGCCGGAGGATTCTGCCTAATCGCTCCCGCCAACCTTGTCAAAGCTTCTGCGATCGCTTCATCGTTCCTCCCTGCAACCATCTTACTAATTCCAACAACAGAACCACGTAAGAACAACCAATATTGATGATGCAACACACGCATATCAATAACACACAGGGAAAAACACTCTAACAACTTGGCCGGACGGACCGACCTGCTCTGATACCACTATTGTAACACCCCCTTCTATACCCCCAAATAAATGCATATACAAATTTATCAGAGTGAAAATTTAGAATAAGGTATAAAGGAAGAATGTCACAATTTCACCAATGAAACACTTTAACATTTGCTCCATAAAATATGTAACATTTTCATGGTTTAGAAATCACATTTCAACATTTAAATTAAAGCGGAAGATAAAATCATTTAATCATTTCCAAAATATTAATTCACATACAGATAAGATATCCAGATTGATACATCATGTCAGGTAATTACAAACACCACATGCGCTGATACATCGCAATGTATCACAAAAGAATAACTATACTAGTCTAACTACCCCGGTGTTACATATCAGAGCAGCCGACTCAAAAGAATGAAGATAACTTCACAAAAAAAACTACAGCATCCTAATCTGCAATGCCTCGTAGAGCATTATAAAACAGCAGAAGAGTGAGAAATATAACCATAATAATCAAAGCATAAGATTATATATATAGGTAATCATATAACTCAACTCCATATTACTCACCACAATTCACCCTCTTAGTCATATATATTTACCACACATATATAGACAACATGAATATTCACAAAGCATTCCCACATCATGCATACACTTACATTTCCACAATCTTATCATTCACACATAAGCATCTCTTCATGCATATGTCATATATCAATGTGACTCAACAACTCAATGCAACTCATGCAATGCGGTACCGACTCTCGTTATCATTTTTCGGTTTTTACATTAAACCGGGTCCACTCTTCTAGACCGATAACCCGTTATCATTTTTCGGTTTTTACATTAAACCGGGTCCACTCTTCTAGACCGATAACAACAAAGGCCCGTCCTCTAAGCCTTCAAACCCACTCTTCTAGGTTTGGGACAAGTCACTAGTCTCCACGAAACTAGCAAGCATTGCCTCTTGACTAAATGGTGCATATGCAATCGAAAATCAAATGCACTTAAGACCGACATCTTAATCTCATGCATTCCAGTAATTCATCTCTTCAAGAATTACAACATGGTTGCACACACAACATATTCATAACAATTCAAGGTATTCACATTAATACCATTAACGTAATTCACAAGTCATGCACACATATCCACAATGTTCTCATGCATACTTATCACACAATTGCATACAACATTAGGCATTTACAATTTATCAGACAATGCACACATAACCTCTATTATGTTCTCATGCATTTCCAATCAATACAAACAATATACACATCTCAAAACCTAGGATTCACACCCGAAGGCTACCCACAGCATATCACAATAGTACATAAACTATGCGATTAATCAGGCAATAAACCATAGTCGAACCACACAATCAACCTATGGATAAATCTCAAATAAAACATCAACCTGTCATACTCGCTACTCCTTCGCTGAGCGAAATCCTAGCGAGTATTCGCTACTTGTTTGCCTAGCGAACGTGCTAGCGAATCTCAACAAAAGTTACTGACTTCATTCGCTACCTGCTCGCTACAGCGAGCTTCCCAGCGAATCGTTCGCTATCTCTTCGCTACACTTTCGCTACCAGCGAACACACCAAAATCCATTCTGTCCAAGTCTGGGACCATTCGCTACTTGTTCGCTGAGCGAGCTCCTAGCGAGCATTCGCGACCTGCTCGCCTAGCGAGTTGCTAGCGAGTGTCTGCGTATTTTGTTTTTTCACTTACTGTTATCCAACTCAACCAACTCCAAAAACTCCAATCTCACCAATCCAATTCCAATACTCTTAGTCTAACATTTCTAGACTATTCTACATCATCTATTTCAGATTTTAACCGATTAAATTGAGTTCTACCGATTATTCCAACTTTTGCCCTAAATGGAAAAGGATGGAAACTACACCAAAACCTCAACCCAACATATATAACATCATGCAATGATCAAATAGAAACATTTCTCACCCTTACCTCGATTAATCGGAGCTTTGATGTTGGTTCTTGATGATTTTCCACTTTCCTCTTCTTCTCCTTTCTTTCTCTTCTTCTTTCTTTCCAAATGTTTCTCTCTAACTTTCTTTTCTTTTCCTTCTCTATTATATATTTCCTTTATTTTCCTTCCTTCCAATTTCCTTCTCAATTCTCTATTAATTCCAATTAATAAAAATTAATTTTCAACATTAATAAAAATCCCACTAAATCAATTAATTACTATAATTAATTATTTAATGAAATTCGGGCTGTTACAACCCTCCCCCACTTTAGGAATTTTCGTCCTCGAAAATGTTACCTGGTTCAAACAGTTCTGGATAAGACTCCCTCATTTGGCTCCCTAGTTCCCAAGTCACATTTCCACCAGCCGGTCCTCCCCAAGCGACCTTCACCAAAGAAATCTCCTTGCCTCGAAGTTGCTTCAATTTCCGATCCTCTATCCGCATAGGTGATGTCTCAACAGTCAGGTTATCTCTCACCTGCACATCATCTAATTGGACTACATGAGACGGATCCGCAATGTATTTCTTCAACTGAGATACATGGAATATGTCATGAAGATTAGCAAGCGACGGTGGTAAAGCCACACGATAGGCCACTTCTCCTATCCTCTGCAAAATCTGATAAGGACCAATGAAACGCGGCGACAACTTGCGCGACTTTAATGCCCTACCAACACCTGTCATCGGAGTGACTCGAAGAAACACATGATCTCCCTCTTGAAATTCAAGTGCCTTCCTCCTCTTGTCATAATAACTCTTCTGACGACTCTGAGCAACTCTCATCTTCTCTTGAATCATCTTGATCTTATCAGTAGTATGTTGAACTAACTCGGGTCCAAAAACAGAACTCTCTCCAGACTCAAACCAACACAATGGTGTCCTACATCGCCTACCATACAACGCCTCAAATGGTGCCATACCAATACTCGAATGAAAACTGTTGTTGTAGGTAAACTCAATCAAAGGCATGTAGCTATCCCAAGCTCCTCCTTTTTCCAATACACAAGTTCTCAAAAGATCTTCAAGCGACTGAATCGTCCTCTCCGTCTGACCATCTGTCTGAGGATGATAAGCTGAACTCAAACGCAACTTAGTACCCAAAGCACTCTGCAAGCTCTCCCAAAATCTCGAAGTGAACCTCAGATCTCTATCCGAAACAATACTCGACGGAATACCATGCAAACACACAATCCTCTCAATATACAATTTAGCCAACTTCTCCAACGGGTAATCCACACGCATAGGGATAAAGTGAGCAGATTTAGTCAATCTATCCACAATAACCCAAATAGCCTCAAAATTACTCGGCGTCCTCGGCAAACCCGATACAAAATCCATGGAGATACTATCCCATTTCCACTCAGGAATAAACAACGGCTTCATCAAACCCGATGACTTCTGATGCTCAATCTTTGACTTCTGGCAAGTCAAACAAGAATACACAAATTCCGCAATATCCTTCTTCATACTAGGCCACCAAAACACTTTCCTCAAATCCTGATACATCTTAGTAGCACCCGGATGAATACTCAATCCGCTACAATGTCCTTCCTCAAGGATACTCTTTTTAAGCTCCACAACATTCGGAACACAAACTCGATCCCGACATCTCATAATCCCATTCTCATCAATCCGAAAATCACCACCTTGGCCTTGGTTGATTAAAGTCAACCGATCAACTAAACTCAAATCCGATTTCTGTCCTTCTCGAATTTCATCCAAAATACCACTTGTAAGCTTTAACATACCCAACTTAAATCCAAAAGAAATTCTCTCACATACTAAACTCAAATCTCGAAATTGCTCGACCAATTCCAACTCTTTCACCATCAACGCCGACATATGCAATGATTTCCGACTCAATGCATCCGCTACTACATTTGCTTTACCCGGATGGTAATTCAAACCAAAATCATAATCCTTTAAAAGTTCAAGCCATCTTCTTTGTCTTGCATTCAATTCCTTTTGATCAAAAAGATATTTCAAACTCTTGTGGTCACTAAACACTTCAAATCTTGCACCAAACAGATAATGCCTCCAAAGTTTCAACACGAACACAACGACGACCAACTCTAAGTCATGCGTCGGATAATTCTTCTCATGCACTTTGAGTTGCCTCGAAGCATAAGCCACAACTTGATTATTCTGCATCAACACACCTCCCAAGCCCATTAAAGAAGCATCACAATACACAACAAACGGTTCTTCCGGATTTGGCAAAATCAAAACAGGGGCTGTCGTCAACCTTCGCTTAAGTTCTTGGAAACTCGCTTCACACTTGGCATCCCAAACAAAAGCTTGACCCTTCCTAGTCAATTGCGTCAACGGCAACGATAACTTAGCGAATCCTTCAATAAACTTCCGATAATAACTGGCTAAACCAAGGAAACTTCTAATCTCAAAAACTGACTTCGGAGTCTCCCATTGCGATACCGCTTCAACCTTCGACGGATCAACCGCAATACCATTACTCGAAATTACATGACCAAGGAAACTAACTTCCTTTAACAAAAACTCACACTTAGAAAGCTTTGCAAACAACTGCTTCTCTCTCAACACAGATAACACAATCTTCAGATGCTCGACATGCTCTTCTTCGCTCTTCGAATAAACCAAGATGTCGTCGATAAACACAACCACAAACTTATCCAAATAAGGATGGAAAATCCTATTCATGTACTCCATAAATACACCTGGTGCATTAGTCACGCCAAATGGCATTACAGAATACTCATAGTGTCCATACCTCGTTCTAAAAGCAGTCTTCTGAATATCCTCAGCTTTCACGCGAATCTGATGATACCCAGATCTCAAATCAATCTTGCTGAACACAATTGCACCAACCAACTGATCCATCAAATTATCAATCCTCGGGAGTGGATACTTGTTCTTAATAGTCACCTTGTTCAACTGTCTGTAATCCACACAGAGCCTCATAGAACCCTCTTTCTTCTTAACCAACAACACCGGTGCACCCCACGGCGACACACTCGGACGAATAAACCTCTTTTCAAGCAAATCCTCAAGTTGACTCTTCAACTCTTTCAATTCTGATGCCGACATACGATAAGGAGACATCGATATCGGACTAGTTCCAGGAATCAAATCTATTGAAAACTCCACTTCTCGCTCCGGTGGTAAATCCTTTATCTCTTCAGGGAAAACTTCCGGAAAATCTCTAACAATTAGTAAAGCACCAATCTCTTCACTTCCACCAATTCTCAAAGTTGCCATAAGCATAAATACCTTAGCTTCATCTTGCACTGATTCTTTCACTTGCCTCGCTGTCATAAACAAATCTCTTGCAACGTCCGATTTCGGAAAAATAACCGTCTTGTCAAAACAGTTAATATATACCCGGTTGAATTCCAACCAATTCATCCCAAGGATGACATCGAGTTGGTCTAGGTGAAGACACACTAAATCAATTCCAAAATCTTTACCGAAGATACTCAACGGACAATTCAAACAAACATACAGTGTAGTTACCGAACCCATAGCAGGAGTATCAATAACCATACCGCCACCAATCACAGACAACTTAAGATTCAACCTTCTAACACAATCCAAAGAAATAAAAGAATGCGTAGCTCCGGTATCAATTATAGCGACCAAAGTGTACCATTAATGAAGCACGTACCTCTGATCAAGCGATCGTCACTAGCAGTCTCAGATCCAGATAGAGCGAACATTTTTCCTCTCCCTTGTTTCTTCTTCGGATTATCGCATTTGGTACTAATGTGTCCTTGCTCGCCGCAGTTGTAGCAAGTCACATTTGCACCGCTTCTGCATTTAAGAGCTTTGTGGCCTGGCTTGCCACACTTAAAACACTTCTGTTCCACACTCTTGCACTCAGGAGCACGATGTCCCACTTCACCATAATTGTAACATCTCACTGGAGTAGAAACTCCCTCACTTGGCTTCTTACCGAAACCAACCCTTTGTTTCCCCTTATCAGCAGGAGTCACGTAAGGTTTCCCTCGGAAGTGGCCCTTTCCTTTCTTATCACTTAGGCTCTTGTAGTGGCTAGATCGAGCCCTACTATCCTCATCGTAAATCCTACTCTTGTTTACCAACTCCGAAAATCGCTGGATTTCCTGGTAACCAATGGCTTGCTTGATCTCAGGTCTCAAGCCATTCACAAATTTGAGACACTTAGATCTCTCGGCATTAGCAGTGTTGTAGTGAGGACAAAACTTGATCAACTCCTCAAATTTTGCCGCATACTCAGCTACCGTTGAATTACCTTGCTTCAGCTCAAGGAATTCAATCTCTTTCTTTCCGCGCACATCTTCTGGAAAATACTTCTCCAGAAATGTCTCTCTAAAAAGATCCCAGGTGATCACAATATCATCCTCTTCAAATCTTTGGCGAGTATTACCCCACCCGTCTTCGGCTTCCTCTTCGAGCATGTGAGTCCCAAACTGCACCTTTTGTGCATCTGAGCAATTCATAACCCGAAAAATCTTCTCGATAGCTTTCAACCAAATTTGTGCTTTGTCAGGCTCGTGGGTTCCCTTGAACATCGGGGGATTATTCCATTGGAACCTTCCCAAAGCACGGAATTCATCATCAGCATTATTCTCCATATTCACATTGGCCGGAGGATTCTGCCCAATCGCTCCCGCCAACCTTGTCAAAGCTTCTGCGATCGCTTCATCGTTCCTCCCTGCAACCATCTTACTAATTCCAACAACAGAACCACGTAAGAACAACCAATATTGATGATGCAACACACGCATATCAATAACACACAGGGAAAAACACTCTAACAACTTGGCCGGACGGACCGACCTGCTCTGATACCACTATTGTAACACCCCCTTCTATACCCCCAAATAAATGCATATACAAATTTATCAGAGTGAAAATTTTAGAATAAGGTATAAAGGAAGAATGTCACAATTTCACCAATGAAACACTTTAACATTTGCTCCATAAAATATGTAACATTTTCATGGTTTAGAAATCACATTTCAACATTTAAATTAAAGCGGAAGATAAAATCATTTAATCATTTCCAAAATATTAATTCACATACAGATAAGATATCCAGATTGATACATCATGTCAGGTAATTACAAAACCACATGCGCTGATACATCGCAATGTATCACAAAAGAATAACTATACTAGTCTAACTACCCGGTGTTACATATCAGAGCAGCCGACTCAAAAGAATGAAGATAACTTCACAAAAAAAACTACAGCATCCTAATCTGCAATGCCTCGTAGAGCATTATAAAACAGCAGAAGAGTGAGAAATATAACCATAATAATCAAAGCATAAGATTATATATATAGGTAATCATATAACTCAACTCCATATTTCTCACCACAATTCACCCTCTTAGTCATATATATTTACCACACATATATAGACAACATGAATATTCACAAAGCATTCCCACATCATGCATACACTTACATTTCCACAATCTTATCATTCACACATAAGCATCTCTTCATGCATATGTCATATATCAATGTGACTCAACAACTCAATGCAACTCATGCAATGCGGTACCGACTCTCGTTATCATTTTTCGGTTTTTACATTAAACCGGGTCCACTCTTCTAGACCGATAACCCGTTATCATTTTTCGGTTTTTACATTAAACCGGGTCCACTCTTCTAGACCGATAACAACAAAGGCCCGTCCTCTAAGCCTTCAAACCCACTCTTCTAGGTTTGGGACAAGTCACTAGTCTCCACGAAACTAGCAAGCATTGCCTCTTGACAAATGGTGCATATGCAATCGAAAATCAAATGCACTTAAGACCGACATCTTAATCTCATGCATTCCAGTAATTCATCTCTTCAAGAATTACAACATGGTTGCACACACAACATATTCATAACAATTCAAGGTATTCACATTAATACCATTAACGTAATTCACAAGTCATGCACACATATCCACAATGTTCTCATGCATACTTATCACACAATTGCATACAACATTAGGCATTTACAATTTATCAGACAATGCACACATAACCTCTATTATGTTCTCATGCATTTCCAATCAATACAAACAATATACACATCTCAAAACCTAGGATTCACACCCGAAGGCTACCCACAGCATATCACAATAGTACATAAACTATGCGATTAATCAGGCAATAAACCATAGTCGAACCACACAATCAACCTATGGATAAATCTCAAATAAAACATCAACCTGTCATACTCGCTACTCCTTCGCTGAGCGAAATCCTAGCGAGTATTCGCTACTTGTTTGCCTAGCGAACGTGCTAGCGAATCTCAACAAAAGTTACTGACTTCATTCGCTACCTGCTCGCTACAGCGAGCTTCCCAGCGAATCGTTCGCTATCTCTTCGCTACACTTTCGCTACCAGCGAACACACCAAAATCCATTCTGTCCAAGTCTGGGACCATTCGCTACTTGTTCGCTGAGCGAGCTCCTAGCGAGCATTCGCGACCTGCTCGCCTAGCGAGTTGCTAGCGAGTGTCTGCGTATTTTATTTTTCACTTACTGTTATCCAACTCAACCAACTCCAAAAACTCCAATCTCACCAATCCAATTGCAATACTCTTAGTCTAACATTTCTAGACTATTCTACATCATCTATTTCAGATTTTAACCGATTAAATTGAGTTCTACCGATTATTCCAACTTTTGCCCTAAATGGAAAAGGATGGAAACTACACCAAAACCTCAACCCAACATATATAACATCATGCAATGATCAAATAGAAACATTTCTCACCCTTACCTCGATTAATCAGAGCTTTGATGTTGGTTCTTGATGATTTTCCACTTTCCTCTTCTTCTCCTTTCTTTCTCTTCTTCTTTCTTTCCAAATGTTTCTCTCTAACTTTCTTTTCTTTTCCTTCTCTATTATATATTTCCTTTATTTTCCTTCCTTCCAATTTCCTTCTCAATTCTCTATTAATTCCAATTAATAAAAATTAATTTCCAACATTAATAAAAATCCCACTAAATCAATTAATTACTATAATTAATTATTTAATGAAATTCGGGCTGTTACATCTCGTAATCGCTCAGATCGCTTGGTTTTGTCTCTTTAGATTCATCTTCATGTTCGTTCTCCTTCTTCCCTTTGTCATCTCCTCTATTTTGATCCGTCTCCCCCTTTCTATGTGACCTCGCATCTCCTTCATCCTTCAATTCCTCTTGTTCGTTCTTCTTCGCTCGCTTTTGAGCATTCTCATGACCTATTTAAAAATCCACAACAAGCAAACATCAATACTGAAGAAAATAGCAAGTAAAGGGACCGTTTCCCATGATGGTGATGACAATGGCTTCTCTGGTGACTCCGTGGTGGCTTCTCGGCACTCCGACGATGGTGACGACGGAAAACTCCAAAAGATAAGCCTTCTAACTCTCTTCTTTTCTACCCGATTTATGCTTTTGAAAGTTAGGGTTTTGGATGACTCGGTGTTTTTTGGATGTGTTTTAATGTCGTTGAATGAACTTTATAGGTTTCTGGATTTGAAAATGGGATTGAAGCCAATCGAAGGTTCAGGGCTGCGGGTTTTGGAGGTCTTTCGTGAAGTTATTTTTTGTAGATTTTTTTCTTCGAATTCTGATGTGAGTCCTTTTATAGCCTTGATCAACCTTCTTTAATTGAATCGTAGTTAATTTGTTCCCAAATCCGTATGAACATGTCTATCGACTGTTTTAGAAATAATTGATGGTGATTGATTTCTGTTTTTTCGATCCCCTTTGTATGCTCTGATTCGATAGCCTTTTCTCAAAACAGAACAAATGGGAAATAAAATACTTTCCATCTTCGACTGATTCTTGTTTGTGATATTCTGATAATGCTTAAAGTAATTCCATTTTCAGCTTATCCTGTCTGATCTTGTTATGGAAGTAATAACCGATAATAACCTTGTTTCTGTTTCAGGTTGGATCCTAATCAAAATTTGCATAAGGTTTGAGGGGTAAATCTAGTCAACGATCTTTGGGAGCCATTAATTTCGAATCCTGATGTGGTTAATAAAGACGAAGATTTGTGGCTCCGTGAATCCGTAGGATATTGATTCAAGTTTCTATTTTTTTTATGCTTGAACATTGAGCTTTCTTGACATTATCCTTTCCTCTTGCTGTAATTTATTTGAGAAATAACGGTGAATGCTTTTCATCTTCTGCTCGATGTTTGCTTTTACTTTGGGAAGAATCAACCACTGTTGATCTTATGATTCCCTTTCTTGTTTAGATTAAGAACAACTGGCTTCAAATTGAAAGCTTGATGGACTTTGGACGATGTTGCCAAAATAGTAATCTGGTGCTGACATGTTTATGACTTCTCTTCTATTTGAGCTTGATTCATCCTTTCATTCAAACTCCTTTGTATGTTTGACAGGTCTAGACTGATATTGCTGCCGATGTCATTTGGATGGGAACTGAACATTAATGGATTTCTATCTATGACAGGAAAGAAAAACTCTTGGAAGTAAGCCCGTTTCGCATTCTTTCTGTATGATACATGTTTTGGTAGTTTCTTTTTATAATTCAATGGACATTAATGAGAATTGCTTTCGGTTGTTCTAGGTGCAAGTGTTGCCGAGTTGGATTCCATGATGGGCTGTTGTAGAGGAAGATATTGTTGATTTTGTTGTAGCAGCTGCTGCCGAACTGCTTCTTGTTGTTGTGGCTGCCTGATAACTTGAGGGTGTTGCTGAAGCATAGGCTGTGTTGACGATGACTTTGGAATGGTTTGATGTGACCGGTCGTAGGTTGTCTGACTGTTTTGCTGTTAACCGTGGTTTGTTTGAAACTGATACTTGTTGTTGATGAAATGCTAATGCTGATAGAGTGCTGATGTTGTTGCTGATAAAATGTTGATGTTGTTGCTGCTATGTAGCTGATGTGCTGATACTGCTTGCAAATGATGTTGTTGCTTGCTTGTGAAAGCTTGTCTGCTGATATGCTTTTGGTTGCCAACTGACTTTTCCTCTTCTTCTTTCAGGGCCCATCTCTAAGTTCGGAAGCTGCCGATTTTTGCCGCTACCGAGAGAGGTTTAATGGTGATGATGACTTGATGGTCTGAACCATATTGGTGCTGTTGAATGTAGTTGTCTTGCGAATTATGTTGAGCTGTTTGAAATAGTTGCCTTTATCTGAAATCCAATCCTTTCGATGCTTGGTAGGGAGCCGGCGACAACCTCGGTTGTTGCCCTTCCGGCCGCTCGAATTCTACGCCCGATGATGAACTTAAAGCCGAGGGTGGAAAATAAATTAATCCATCTCCTTTCTTAAACTTTGCTTCTCTTGTCATGGCTTTCGAAATACCGGTCACAGTTATTAGTTTTATTCTTGTATTGCAGGTGAAGGTTTTGCTGTTGCTGATTTCAAACTGAGAGCCGTTAACCCTGGCGGTAACTTGGTCCTTTTGTAGGATAATAAGCCAAGTAATGACTGTTGATATGAGGATGGTAGCTAAAAAGTTGATTCTGCTTAGATCTTCTTGTCTTCTTTGGAGTTTAAGCATGATTTAAATAATTTCCCCTTTTATTGACAGGTCTGCAGGTTACAGTGATGCAGTAGATCGCGGCGCTGCCGTTGATACTGAGGACTTTGCTACTGACGTTTCGAAATAAGCACTGTTGCTGCCAGTATTTAACAATGATTCGCCTTGAGTTGGAAATTGCGGGGAAACTTCAAGCAGCATGACTGTTATGACCTGTTTTGGTGGTGATGTTATTGATTTTGAATTGTAGCTTGACTTGTGACAGGTTCTTTGTTCTGATTTTCAGGTCCTTGTCCTTTGTGTGAAGGTGGTATAGATGTACTTACAATCATAGTTTAGTGATCAAAATGAAGGATGAATATGAGGTTCAAAATTTCAAATACAACTCACTCGCTTTGAAGAAATGCAGTTGAACTTCAACCTCATCCGCCAATGTTCGCAGGGTTCCAACATGTCTTTCCATCCCTTGCCAGATCATGTCGTGAGATTCTTGTATTTGACACCATTATTCCGTTGTGATGGTGTAACTTTGTAGCTTTTTATCACTTTGCGTATTCTTGTAATCCATCCTTTGTAACATCTTGAGGTATTTAGCAAATTGCAACATACACACCTAAGGGACTTCCCCTTGCTTTAACAGTCATATGTGGTGCCTTGGTTGAGTATAATATTTGTTATCAGTTTGAAAACATATAACACGGCAACCTCAATATAATTTATGATATAAACAACCATAACTTCTAGCTTGGTGTAATGTAAATTTGTAACTTATGTAATGACATTGCACCGTTAGATTCCTAATGATTTGAGAATTTGAATCAAGCTTCCGCCCAAGGTAAGTTGATGTCTCCACCTGTGCTCATTATCACAAAGCTTTTGTAAGAAGTTATATGATATTATCCACCACTTTATGCTATTATGAACTGTTAATCACCAAGTAGTTTAAATTCCATATAAATGATTTTTTATCTCCAATAATTTGCAATGCCTTTGTGTTGGAAAACAAAGACGTTGTTATAACCAATTAAGAAGTCTTGAGTTGGTGATGATATTCCATAAATGTCGACCAAACTTTCCAAGTATTTCCACATATCTTTTTCATGCTTGAACTCACGGTCACGAGAGATAATTATGAAAGTGATCCAGCTCAACTTGAAATCTTATGATCAACTTGAATAAGAATCAATTGACCATGTCCGGAAGGATTGGATTATGAGTGTCATCTTCACTGGAATTCAAAACACCTGCACACACTTGTTAGTCACAATAACCATATGTATTACAACACAAAGGAAACGTGTGAAAAAACGAAAAAGAGGTGGAATCTTAAGGTCAAAAATTAGGGTGCAACAGCAGCGAATGTGGCCCTTGAGGTGAAGAAGATCAAGCTGGAGAACAACTTCTTTAACTACCGGGAGAAGTACGAGATCCTGGTCGGGTTTTACCGTGAAATGGATGAGATAAAGAAGACGTTGGCCAAGGAAGATGAGGAGAAAAAACACCTCCAGGCGCGGGTCAATGAGTTAGAGACCGCTGAGACACCCACCAAGGACGAGATCGACAAGGAAAAAACCTTGTTGACTCGGGGTGAGTTGGTTTCTCAGATCCGGGAGCTCAAGCAAGACTGCTTGGGTACCCTCGAGTTGGGCTTCAACAGTGCGGTGGAGTAACTCCAAGTCGCCAATGTCGCACCCCAAATTTTGACCCCTTATATCCTCTTCATATCATATGCATTTATTTATCTCACTTTAACAAGTTCCAAGAGTGTATTTTGCCGAGACACAGATGAAACGGGGCTCCGCACTGGTAAAATCAGAGGTTCGAGGTTTGGGCAACCATCGTTTTGGGATGAATCATTCATGAAATAAGATCAAGAGTATCATATTGGGCCATGTGTGAGTTCAATTTGAAGTGATCACCCACGGATGGAGTGCAGCGCAGTTCAGGGTACTCGATTAGGGTTTTCGAGCAGGAAAAGTCAACCATAGTTTGACTTTGGATTTAAAGGAAGGTTCAATGATGCAACTTTGGTCCAACAAGTTTATAAGACTTAGTGAATTCCCCTCAAAGAGTTTCAAAGTCTTGGAAGCTCCGAAACATGAACAGACAGTTCGGTAATCGCCGATCGATCGTACGGTTGACCGCAAAGTCAACCCCCTCAAGTTTTAGGAATTGGACTTAAAGTGGTGAAGCAAAGTTGTTCCTTATGTCATAGGGGACCTACATATCAATTTTCATGATCATCAGATCAAAGACGTGAGAGTAATTGGAAAAACGGGAAATTAGGGTTTCGAAAGGGGCTAAACCCTAACTCCCTAACCGCACACCCGATTGAAGTGGTTCAAAGCTCGTCGGAAAGCTCTTAGTAAGTCGTACAAAAGTCCTATACTAGGTCACACTCAGAAAATGCATGGAATTGAAGTTATCATCAAAATCGATTCTTAGTACAAAACACTTAGTGAAATTTTGAAAATCTGGCAGCACTAAAACTTGTTTTTTGCTGACTTTGAGGGACCTTTCAACCAAGATTCACATAGATTTGGAACTTTTGGCAAACATGAATGTTGTAGAGCTACATAAGGGCTTTCCAAAATGTACAAGAACTCCCCAAGAGGAGTTAGGAGCTGAGAGTTATGAAGTGTGAAAGATGGGCCTGTGCACTAGTGTGTTAACTTGCTTAAACCCAACATAAACTTGGTTCCCAACCATACACTTCATCTCCAACCATGGATGGACATCTGATATGATAAGTTTAGAGGTTGGAATAGGCAAATTCAGAAAGGAATCCAAGCAAGTACAAGATCTTGAGCAAAATCCATTACTTTAATAGAAGAAAGTACAAAAGGTACAACAAGAGAGAGAAGGTTGGGGGGCTGCAACATGGAGGCTTGTCCTTTCTCACTATAAGGTCACTTCCTACAACTCATATAAGCTGATTTTTCTTGCATTGAGCCTTGCAACTGGTGTGAAGAGGGCTGCCACAAAGATCTTGCAAGATTTCTCAAAGAAACATCATGAAAATCTCTCCAACATTGGAAGTTACCAAGTTGCCCTCACCCTCATTCCTCCTATAAATAGGGGCATTCTCACCATCTTCAAACCACACCAGAACTACTCACAATATCCAAGCTTTATAGTTCTCTTTCCCACTCTCTCTTTGTTTGTAAGTGAAGAAAGCTTAAAAACGCCGAAAACCGGCATTTTACAACTTTCATGCCATTTTCATTTCTAGCCTTATCAACACTCTCACAACCATCCACACATATTCTAAATCACATATAGAAGGTGTATGACTCACTAAAACATCAAGAACCTCAAAAAATCAAAAAGTCAACTCTCATTCCACTATGCTTTGACCAAAGCTACAAAAATCACCAAATCTTGTTTTAAACATTTTCTTGAGGTTTTGATCATTCATACACCTCAACATTATCATATCTCAACTGTTCAAACACTCACCAATCATTAGAAGTTCACATTTCTTCATTTGGCATTGAAAGTGTATTGTGGCTTAAAGTGGAAGAAACTTCAAAAGGCCAAGAATTAGAGCAAGCAACCTTTGGTTTTTCTCAGATATCTTAGCATATTCAAGGATCATCAAGAGGTATGTGGTTTGTCCTTGTTGACTTTAGTATCATATTTCATGATTTATCATGCTTGAGTATTTTCATGGAATTTGAATTAGGAACACTTTGTTACTTTTCATGATTGTTGCTGTTGGGAATAATGGGGATTTCTCACCAATATTAGCTTAGGCAGTTCAATTTGTTTTTGTCATATCAATGTGTTAAAACCAACTGTGATGCTGCCTCAAAACTTGTGGGCAAGTTGGTTTCTTTTTTGATTTCATGTTATGTGTGAGTGCTGTTAGAAACATAAGGCTGTGGAGTGTTATCACACTCAAAATGTGATGCTTTATTTATGGCTTCATAATTTACCATCTTTTGTTTAAGTAGCTGTCTACTGTGTGATATTATGCAACTTGCCTATAACACAAAGTTAGGTCTGTTACTGTTTGAGGCCTATACTAGTCTTGGTCTTGTGAACAGCCAAGAAGACCATCTTATTTTTAGACCTAGGATATGCCTGCTGCAGTTTCAGTAGATAAATACATGAGGAATTTCTTTTGGGGAATACATCAATGAAAGGCTTTTTTTTAGTTAATAGGTTTATCATACCACAATGTTTTACCCTGCTATGACAGATTGAGCATCATGTTGCTCACCATGTTATTAAGGTCTCCCTTTTGTGATTACTGTCTGGTAACTATTGCTGTCAAGGTTTATGACTGATATTCAAAGTGGCATTGGCTCTTAGCTTTGAACAGACCCTCTAGCCTGCTGTCATGAATTTCAAAGTTTGGTTTTGAGAGTCACTTAATTTGATCCATGGTTGTCTGCTAGGGAACTGTTACACTAGAACAAACTGCAAATTGAAAACTCATTTTGGGCATAAAACATTGAACATCAAATTTCATCATGCATACAGATCCTAATGTGCATATAAGACCTGCCTACATACTTACCCTGCCTTGTGTGTACCTAGAGTTTACAACTACCCAATGTTCCAACTGTTATGAGATTCTAGAAGTTAGTTTTGAAGTCAGTTTATGTTCCTCCTAACACTAGTTAGCACAGGCTCAGTATTACCAAAGCAGTTAGATTCTAAAGCTAGCATAGTTTTGTTTGTACTTAAAATCTTGAGTGTGTTGAGGTATAGGTTCATTCCATTTCTGTTGATACTGAATTTATGTTATCATTCAATGCCATAGTTTTGAATTGTTATGCTATAAACCTGCTACCACATGTCAAATATGCAGAAGTTTGTTTTCACAACAGTAGGCTTTGACCAGTTTCACATTAGTCATGATTGAATTCTTGGGCTGCTTGATTGGTCCTACTTGGAATGTTGTTCTCTGTGCTAGTTGATCCTGTAACTGGCAGATTCCATTGATTTCGTGTCCTTAAATGTGATGTGCAAATTCATTAAATGTTAAACATCATTATCATGCTGAAGAATTTGTTTTGATTGATCACTGTGATGCTGTCATGTTTGCTCATATTGTTCATATGCATCATTGACCAAAACTAGTCATAGCCACTGAAACTTCATTTTTGCATAGAGCATTAAAAGACCTGACTTTATCTTTCAAGCATATTCCAATGTGTATTTGAAACCTGCTTGCATGTTCACCTTGTATAGTTTGTGCAGAAAACTCATACTCACTGTCCACCACATTGCCAATACATAAATGATGCATGAAATCCACTTCTGATCACTCCAAGTTAGCACTGATTTTAGATTGAGCACACACACACTTGATTTCATATGTTGGTAATATGTATGTGTTCAAATTAGTCAAGAAAGTTTCAACACCAAGATGCATCTCAATATGGCTCATATTTTGGAAACAACTTGCACTTCAGGAATCTGTTTTCACATTGACCTTCTGCTAGCTCCTTTTGAGTTTTAGAATCATTGAAGTCTTGGTTAATTGATGTATGCATACCTGATAATGTTCAAAGCCTGCTTAAAATTAATCTGCACTGAACCATGTTGCTTTGCCATGTTGTTACATTTGTTGCCAAGAGGAATCATAGCAGTTGACATTCACTTTCTGCATAACACATTAAAGAACTGATTCTAGCATATGCACCTGTTTTAAAATGTATCAGTATATTAGGTGAATGCTTGCTGTTAGTTAGGTATGTACAGGATTAAATTCATTGCTTCATGCTTCAAAATCATCAAGACACTCATCATGCCTGTAAGCTGTTTGTAGAAATGCCTGATCATCATGTGAAGTCTGCATTGGGTTTATACTCATCATTCTCATTTGTGAATCTATTGCTATTTCTGTTTAGATTAACTTTGAAGAGGTTTAATTACAGTTGCTTTTCTTTGACTCATGATTAAGACTTCTGCATGATATGTGTATCCATTGCTATAAAAAACTGTTGATCATGTCAAAATATGCAAGGGTGTTGGTTTTGTTCAATACTTTGTTTCTGCTGTCTGGATTTGTTGGTCCACTTAGAACTTTTATCAAATTTCTAATTAATCTGTTAGAGATCATCAAGATTTAACATCTTTGGCTTGACTGATTTAGTGTTAATCATGAATTACATCTTTCTTTGTGTGGATGAAAGGTCATTAGTCTTTGATTTTGATGCATTGGTTCTGTCAGTTACCTTTTTGTTGCATGATCATGGATGTTATATCATGACTTGTTCATTTCTGTGGCTGTGGCATTGGTGTTCAGTATGTTACATATGTATATATATTGCATTTGACTGTTGCTTGCTTGCATTTACATATCCTGCATTCAAATTTTAAAACACAGTTTTTTTCATGAACCAAAACAACAAGCTGAGTGAGGGCACTGTACTCACTGAGTTCATCTGAATGCCATGAATTCCATGCAATAAAACAGCTCCTTAGTATTCTACCTAGGTTTGACAACCTCTGATGCCTCTGAACTCAACCTTATGTGATGAGTACTGCACTGTTTTTGAATCTTTATTTTAACTTCATGCCAAGTCCACCTGAAAACAAGTTCTTGAGTTTAAAACAGTTTGGTGATTTAACTTTGTCATTTGTAAGCTATTACTGTTAAGGCATTGTGTGTCTAGCATTTAATTTCTCACAGCATGACTAACCTTGTTCAAGTTTGATTCACTTTGTATGTGAGGTTTATGGA
Source organism: Lathyrus sativus (assembly GCA_963859935.3). Classification (NCBI taxonomy): domain Eukaryota; kingdom Viridiplantae; phylum Streptophyta; class Magnoliopsida; order Fabales; family Fabaceae; genus Lathyrus; species Lathyrus sativus. The sequence goes on from CAWUDS030003278.1 coordinate 23,347, forward strand.
GGTTATATCATGAATTCCCATCCTTCTTGCCAAAGCATTTTGTAAAGCAATTCTTGTGCATACTCTACACTGGGTCAGGTTTTTACATCCCAAACACATTTCGAAACTCATGTGCATTTGCAATTGGATTTTAGAAGGGAGACTCAATTTCTCAAAAATAACACCACTACTGAATTCTTCAGTGAAAGATACTCAAGATTGAGTAAGGATTCACTAAATTCCATGGAGGTTTGGGTTAGTTTCAATCATTCAATTAATGGATATTTTGGTTATGCCTTGGAGTTGCCCAGAAAATCAATTGATTAGGCTATGTATATTTTTTCTTTCCATCCAATTAATGGATGTAACAGCCACCCCAGTGGCAGACCATTGCGCGCGTTATAACTTTCCACCAGCATGACAAGGGTTCGATCCGGGTGGAGGTCGAACCCTTTTGTTTTTTATTTGTCCAATTTCCATTAACGAACCATATTATTCATTCCTCTCGCTTCTCTATCACACGCGCGTGCGCGCCCCAGTGGTAAGATTGTGTGGCTGAAAGCATTAGGACGTGGGTTCAATCCCCACTTTTGCCCATTCTTTTATTGGTTTGTTTATTTTATTATCATGAAATATATCAACTTTCAAACGTTCATAACTTATTTATTTTTTGTCAGATTTCATCCATTCTTTTTGCAAAATCTTTCTTACAACATCTAGTTTTGTTTAATAATTTAAAGTCTCATGATTGATTATCTCAACAATACTTGGGTATATTTGTTAATAAATTCACTCTCAAGTCGTTACCTTGTGTCTCGATTTAATTTACCCTTTATACCATGTTTATCTTGTAAGATTTATGGGTATGTACTTATGTTTGTTAGCATATTGAGATTTCGTCCTTTTGTTGGTTGTTACCATGAATGTTTATACCTCCTAAATTACGAGGCTAAACTAATTTAACTGTGTGATATTGTTATCTAGGCATAGTTGTTACTTTCAATTGTCAGTGGTTTATATGGTTGTTACCTTCATCATACTTTCAATCCTTGCTAAAGCATGACTTCATCTTCGTTAAGATATGCCATTTGTAGCACTGCTTGTATTTATCAGTTGAAATCATTCATCTAACTTGAATTACTTGCTCATTATAATGTGCTTACCCCTCTTTGATTGTAATCTTTGTCTTCTATATTCCTCATACTTGAATAACTCTTTACCTCGGCCTTTGACTTTGAAAAGGCACCTTGAACTTTAGTTAAGATTAGAACCCATAAGCCATTAGACTTTGCCTAAGTCTAAAAGACCCACCTTTACTAGGAGTGTCCCTCAACTAGAACCCTAGGATAGAGTTGTTAACTCTATGTAAGGATCATGGATATGATCACTTACTTTCCCCTTTGAGTCTTACAACATAGACATAGAGAGTTTTGTGAAACTCTACACAAACATTATTATGTTTGTTCCCCTTTGAACCTTGATCGCAATCAAGCGTTCTTCAACCCTAGTGAGGTGAACTACGATTGCTCTGATTCTATCCTAGTTAGGATACGTAGGCAGAGGACGCGATGTCTTTGCGAGCAAACTTAGAAACAATCTTAGGTCTTCATCTATCATAACCTTCACCTTTTTACCCAATACCCAAACCTTAGCAAATATTTAACAAACTTAGCATACAAATAAACAAAAGGTTCCTGTAGAGTACTACAGATGTTTAGGATGTGAAATATCTACCCTATGCATAACCAACCCCCGATCCCCGAATCTCTTAGCGTTGTTGTAACATCGCGCAAAAGGTTCTTTCTTTCTTTAGACCTTTCCTTTGGATAAATTAAAGTCCGGTTGTAAAAGAATTAAGGTTCAAGTTAATTCAATAGCTTGATATCCAATTTTCACCGCAACAGAAATGGCGACTTCACTGGGGAAAATTAACTTGAGGGTTTAGCCTATTTTGTTTAATTGTATGCTATATTTGTAAATATTTGCTTAACATGTATATTTGTCAATATATTTGTTTGTATGTTGGGCATTGGGTGCTTTGAGTGATGAGACGGTCCTATACCCGGACTTGAGTGAAATTATGATAGGATGGTGGTATATTCAAGAAGGCTTATAGGGAGTTGATTCCCGACCAAGCTAACTTGAGAAACCACCGCTCAGTGTAGGCCCTCTTGAAAGTTTTAGTATTGTTGATCGAGTATTCGTGAAAACAATGCTACTTTCAACGAAGGAGCCTATGACACTGTGGACTTTTAGAATACATTCTACCCCACTTTGGCCTTATTAGGACGTAGTGCGATGGCTATAAGGAAGTATTTCCGAAATAGTCGATACGCGATACTACACTCAAACAAGATTCTCTTGAAAATATTATCAATTACCAAGTAATTTGGGAAGTCGATAATATCCGAAAGATGGGTCGATGACTCTGGGAACTTTGTAGAACCCGTTCGGCAGGTACAATCAATCCGTAGCACAATTTTTGGGGATGGGTAGACCTTTGAACTCATGCTTGTCCTTAACCCTAAACCTGTGTTGTGTGCATATGCATCTTGTTTATGTTTTCATATCATCATATCATCATATCATCATATGGTTTCATGGAACTCAGACTTTGTTGTTTGTAAATATCAGAGGTCGTCATGAACATTGAAAGAAAGAAAACTTTGAAATACACTTACAAGGGTTTTAACCTAGATGATTTGAAAAGATTGAGCACCTTGGTGACAGATTCAGAGGGATTTCAAAGCCGGTACGGGAAGCTGTTGCTACTCTTGAAGATAAAAATGGATAGTGGACTTCTCTCTACCCTCCTCCAGTTTTATGACCCGCTCTACCATTGCTTCACATTTCCTGATTATCAGCTAGTACCCACACTAGAAGAGTATTCGCAGTTAATTGGGTTGCCTATCCTCGAAGAATCTCCTTTTCCGGTTGTAGAGAAGGACCCCAAAGAGCAGGATATCGCCAAAGCTACACGTTTGGGAGTGGATGACATAAAAAAGAATCTGATTACAAAAGGGGGAGTCTTTGGGTTAAAAGCAGAATTCTTGGTTGAGAAAGCTCAATACTATGCAGATCATCTAAGCATGGATGCATTTGAGGCTATCCTTGACTTACTCATCTATGGTATATTCTTGTTTCCAAGCTTTGAGAATTTTGTGGACCTCAATGCCATCAAAATTTTCTTAAAGAAGAACCCTGTGCCTACCTTGTTAGCAGACGCGTACCATTCTGTTCATCTGAGGAACTTCCATAATGGAGGAATGATCACTTGTTGCGCTCCTTTATTGTACAAATGGTTCACTTCACATTTACCCAAAGCCAACGCTTTTTGGGATCCAAAGAAAGGATGGTGGTCACAAAAGATCATGGCTCTTACCCATTCTGATATTGATTGGTATAATCGTGATTATGATGGGATAATGATCATTGACGGTTGTGGGGAATTTAGCAACGTACCTCTTCTCAGCATTAATGGAGGGATCAGCTACAATCCTATACTTGCCCGCCGACAATTGGGATACCCTCTAAAAGACAAACCCAAAAGTGTTCAAGTAGAAAGCATCTTCTTCAAAGAAGGGGAAGACAGTCAAGGATTTAAAGAGAAAATTCTAGAAGCTTGGAAGCGTCTGCATAAAAAGGGAAAGAAAGATCTTGGAAAACTCAACTGTATTTCTTTAGAACCTTACCTCCAATGGGTTCGGAAAAGAGCTGTCACACTAAAGATGCCGTATCCTAAACAAGAACCTATGGCCTTAAAAGAAGAACGCCCGTTGGTCTTCATGTCTGAAGAAGAAAAGTTGAAAATTGCTTTGGTCAAAGCACAGCAAACTGAAGAAGCTTGGAAGCACAAGTATCAGATAGTCATTGAAGAAAATGCAGAGCTCCGGAGACAACTCCAGTCAAAAGATGAAGAAATCCTCTCTTGTAAGAAGAGGAAAGCACTAGAGGAGCCTTATGAGCCTCAGTCTAATCCATGGAAGATAATTGTGGACAGACTCGTCATTGAGAAGACTCAGTTGGAAAGAAAGATCGAGAAGCTCAACCTCAGGCTGTTAGGAGAACCTTGATAGATTGCGCCAATTTGTTTAGTTAAAACTTTTGTAAGAGGAAGTGATATTTTGTAATCTGTTTTGTTTATTAATGAAATGACGATTTCCGATGTTCAGAAATATCTGAGTTCCATGACAATCATGTGCATTTGCATTCATACTTCTTCTAATCATTCAAGGAAATTCAACTTTTTCTTTGCAGCCAACAACATGGTAAGAAGAGGCATGCTTCGAGTCCCGGATCTGAGGTTGGGCCGTCTAAGAATGCTAACCAGACTTGTTCGAAATCCTGCTGCTTTCATAGCCAAATATGGGGACCTATTGCCATTAATAAGCGCTCCAATCAATGAGCCCATGTTGCAAGCTTTGTTGGAGTTCTATCATACAACTTACCACTGCTTTGTGTTTCCAGATTTTCAGTTACTCCCGACCCTCGAAGAATATAATGCTTACTTGAAGATCCCATGGGCTCTTACACTCCCTTATGGAAAACCAAAGAAGAAGGACTTAGCTAAAGCCCTGCATATCAAGCTGGAAGACTTACCACCAATGAGGGCGAAAGCAGGGTGGTATGGATTGGATGCCGGGCCTCTAATGGAAATGGCCGAGTATCACTATGAAAGTCGAAACCTGGGAATTTTTGAGGCAATTTTGGCACTACTAATATATGGACTGTATCTGTTCCCAAGCAATTACGACTTCATCAGCGAGGAAGCAATACGTCTCTTCATCCTCAAAAGTCCGGTCAACACAATACTGGCTGATACTTATGTGGTCATTCACCGTTTTGCCTTGTATGATTGTGGGCGATACTCATGCTGTCTTGCACTACTCGACCGATGGTTTACTTCTCATCTGCCAAGGACCCATATCCTTTGGAGGCTTCCTACCAAAAACGCTTGGGTTTCTAAACTTGTCACTCTCAGACACCATGATATCACCTGGTACGACACTAGCATTGGCGACCAAATCATGATTTCCAGTTACGGAGATTTTCCCAATGTGCCTCTCGTTGGGATAGAAGGAGTGATCACTTATAATCCTATCCTTGCTAGGCGTCAACACGGGTATCCTACCGGGCCCGAGCCTGAACCAGAACTGTTGAGGCCCCGCTTCTGTGAGACAGGTCGCAACCAAGAACTAGAAGCTAATGCTGAATACGCTCAAAGAGATCCACACCTTATGGGCCCAACTCCGATGGAGAATGCAAGTTGCCTAACCACCAGGGGGTACCTGCTATGGTCAAAGGAAATTGCTTTAATCATGTTCTACACTCACGACTACGAGATAACCATGGAACCTGAAGTCCCCACGACTAGGGAAGAACTGAAATACGCTTTGGTTAAAGCGCAAAGGGAAAATGAAGACCTGTGGGAGATTATCCGCCAGGATCAAGTTCATGCCGGATTCCAAGAAGGAGAGGGGTCGTCTTGTTAGGTTGGGTTTTGTTTCGCCATTTCCCTGCTTTCCCTAAAAAAGGATTGAAATCCTGTTTGTTGCATTTACTTTCATTGAAAGAAAAGTCTTGCTTTTTGGCAAAGACCACTCTATTGTAATAGATTTCCAGCTATCAAATGAAAAACGCTTTTTAAAGCACGTCGTCACATGTTGGTCTAACTTTTTGTTTGTAAACGAAAATTTTGAGTTTCCTTGAATGGTTTATGCATCTGCATTCGCATGTCATCCTACATCAATCTTGCATTTGGGGTTCCGCAGCTCATCTTTTGTTCTTGTCCAGAGAGAGAGAGGAGAAAATGAGTCACGCTGAGTACTCACCGATACAACACACGGTCCCAAGCTCAAAAGAAGATGGCAGATAACGATCAAAGGTTCGACCGAATGGATAATGACATTGAAGGGATCAAAGGGGACGTCAACCAGATCTTAGAAGCCCTCAACATGATCAAAGCAAAAATGGATACACAACCTACAGTGGTCTCCGAAGTTGCCACAACAGCAGCCAATGTCACGATGGCCCCTGTTACTTCAGCAGAGTTTCCCTATGGCATGTCCCGGGATTTTGTACCACCTTTCAACGGCATGCAGTCTTCAGGTCTCAATCCGTTGTTCGACTCAACAATCAGAAACCCCATTTTTACTACAGCAGGTGGACCCACCACAGTACGACCAATCTTCGCCAATCAACAGCCAATCTTTGATATACCCGATGGATCCGAAGCTGAGGATGAAAAACACGAGAAGTTAAGGGTAGAAATGGACATCATGGCCAAGAGGATGAGGGCCATTGAAGGAAATCATGTCTTTGGATCTGATGCCAAGGATCTATGTCTGGTATCTGGATTAGTGTTCCCTCAGAAATTTAAAATACCAGTCTTCGACAAATATGAAGGGACTACTTGTCCTAAAGAGCACTTAATCATGTACTGTAGGCGGATGGCTCCGCATATTGAAAATGATAAACTGTTAGTACACTGTTTCCAAGATAGTCTAAAAGGAGCTTCAGCCAAGTGGTATCTCGGTTTAGATCAAGCTAAGATTCACAGTTTCCAAGACCTCTCAGATGCTTTTATTCAACAGTACAAGTACAACATGGACCTAGCTCCAGACCGCCGTCAGCTTCTTAATATGACGCAGAAAAATACCGAAACCTTCAAAGAATATGCGCAAAGGTGGCGCGGAACTGCAGCACAAGTAGAGCCTCCTCTTACTGAGAAGGAGTTGGCAGATTGGTTTGTGGATACAGTTCGACCCGAATTCTATGAACGTTTGATCAGCAGCGTTACAACAAATTTCTCTGATATTGTGGCAGTAGGGGTTAAGGTAGAAGCGGGCTTGAAGAGCGGAAAAGTGACTACTTCAAATGTTACTTCAAGCGCCAACACGGCAAAGAAGCCAGTCAGCTCGTTCCACAAAAAGAAAGAGGGAGAAGTGAGCGCAATCACACATGGAAAGAAAGTACAAAGCTCTCGAAGTCTCCACCAACAGTACCAACCATCATATGTAGCGGCAGTAACCCCGGTTTTTCAGCCTTCTTCGCAGCATGGTCCCCAACCTGGGGCATTCAACAATCAACACCAGTATCAGCCTGGCGGTCAGCAACAGTATCGCACCAGTAATCAACAACAAAGCCAGCAGTCGCAGAGTCTACAACCTCAGAACAGGGCCCCGAGGGCAAATTATCCAGCAAATAGGCCAAAGATACATCCTATTCCAATGAGTTACACCGACCTGTTTCCCATGCTGGTAGAAAGAGGGTTGGTTAAAACAAGAAAATTGGGTGCTCCACCTAATCCACTCCCGTTCTATTATGATGCGAATGCTCGCTGCCCATTTCATGAGAATGCTCCAGGCCACAATCTCGAAGGTTGCTTCGCCCTTCAGCACCTAGTTCGTGAGCTTATCGAAAAGGGAACTCTATCCTTCGAAGATAATCCGCCCAATGTTAAAAGCAACCCTCTTCCCAATCATGGTGGAGTCAATGCCATTACTGAAGAAGGGGAGGGGTCAGAAGATAAGAAGGTTACCACCATTGGTGAGATCAAAGTGCCATTAGCAGACCTGCACAAACGCCTCGCTCAAGCATGGTTACTCAAGACATCTCACGAAGATTGCAGAGAATGTATGCTGAATCCTGAGGGTTGTGACGTGGTGAAAAAGGATATTCGAGCTATGATTGAACAAGGAATGATAGAAATCGCTAACCGAAAAAAGGAAGAAGATGTGGCAGTCATCGAGCCTGTGTTTAACATACCAGGAGAATCCAACAAAGGAGCTGGGTCCAGAGATGGTAACAGTAACAAAAACTACAAGAATATTCGGCCAGTATTTCGTGATGACGAACCCCCGAAATTCGGGAGAGGACAGACTAGGTTTGAGCCAAGGGGAGGATTCCAGCCTCGCCCAAGAGCCGTGACACCAAAACAAGATTATTCATGGTGCGAAGGGATTTTCAAAGAAAAGAAACCAGTAAGTGTGGCCAACATCGCCGGTGGAAGCAAAATGACCCGGAGTGGTCGTATCTATCAACCTCGAACATACAACGAGGCTCCTCCACCAGCAGTTTCCGTTCAAAAGACGCCTGTTCCTCAGAAGCCTGTTCCGGAGACAACCACTGACAAAGAGCCTTTAGTTAAAAGAAAAGAAAGTCTCAAGAACGATGAAGAAGAATTCTTGAGAATCATTCGACGAAGCGATTATAGGGTGGTGGACCAATTAAATCAGACACCCTCCAAGATCTCGGTCATGGCTTTGCTTTTAAGTTCCCCAGCACATCGCCAGGCATTACTCAAAATCCTGACACAGGCCCACGTCACTAAAGATATTACAGTGGGGCAATTCGACTCCGTTGTAGCAAATATCACTGTCTGCAACACCTTGAGCTTTGATGATAATGACCTAACGACTGAGAAGCGCAAGCACAATCGTGCCTTGCATGTATCAGTCAAGTGTGAAGCGGACACAATGTCCCGAGTTCTTGTGGATACTGGGTCAGCACTCAATGTAATGCCTAAAAGAACTTTGGCCAAGCTGGCATATCAAGGCGCTACCATGAGACCAACCTCTCTTATAGTCAAGGCGTTCGACGGATCCAGGAGAACCGTGATAGGAGAAGTTGATCTCCCTGTTCTAATTGGACCACAAATCTTTGAAATCACCTTCCAGGTGATGGACATAAATCCGGTTTATAGCTGCTTATTGGGGAGACCCTGGATTCATACAGCGGGCGCTGTCACTTCCACGCTCCACCAAAAAATGAAGTTTGTTGTAAATGACCAACTAGTCATTGTCCATGGAGAAGAGGACTTGATGGTAAGCAACTTGTCATCTTTCCGGTATATTGAGGCTGATGAAGACTCTCTCGAAACAGCTTTCCAAGCACTAGAAATAGCTCACGCTGTTCTAGTAGATGAATCAGACATAACCCAAAGGCCATTATTTACCTCTGCTCAAAGTATTAAGGCAGCACTGAAAGCCGGAGTCCCACTGGGTTGGGGAGAGGTCATCGAAGTCAATACTCGGGCTAAGAATGATCGACAGGGGTTGGGTTACAAACCAACTCCGGAAGGCGAGCCGGAAGAAAGCGCCATGAGGAAGAAGTCCTTAAACGAGATATTCACCAGCGGCGGTGTACAAGTTAACGCCATTATTTCTGAAAATGAGGACGGTAATCTGGATCATCTAATAATTAGAGGAGGAGGAGCATTGCGCAATTGGGAGGCTGTGGAAGTTCCCATCTTTTTACCTTTAGAGTAATTCATTATGCCTGTTAGCTCTGTGTCTTTCTTTAAAAATTTCTCGGTCTTGCCCAAGACCTGTGAATTATTTTGTACTGGGCCACTTTGCAAAAATTGAAAATCATTAATGAAAAAGTGTTTTTGTTAAACTCTTGTTATTTGTTTGCACATCACTTTCACTCTTTGAAAAAAAATGGCAATCTCTTTTGGAAATAATAAAAACCACCCTTCATCTGCATGTCTGTATGTGAGTGCCTAATTGTTCCTAAATAAAACATGCAGAATACCCCCATCAACCACAGAATCCTATGATCATTCGGTTCCTTCTATTAGCGGTTCATTCGTCTTTCAAGCTGAAGAAGAGAACGAAGGAGAGTTAGAGGTCCCAGAAGAGCTAAAGAGAATAGCTGAGCACGAAGATGATTATATCCAGCCCCATAAGGAGCGGACGGAAGTCATCAACTTGGGGTCAGAAGAGGACAAAAGGGAAGTCAAGATCGGGGCGTCATTAAGGCCAGAAATCAAAGACAAGTTGATAATAATCCTCAGAGATTTTGTTGACATATTTGCTTGGTCCTACCAAGATATGCCAGGGTTAGATACTGACATTGTCATGCACAAGCTCCCCCTGAAACCAGAATGTCCTCCGATCAAACAAAAGCTTCGCAGGTCGAGACCAGATATGGCACTTAAAATCCGAGATGAGGTCAAAAAGCAAATAGATGCTGGTTTTCTAGCAGTATCCAAGTATCCAGAATGGGTGGCCAACATTGTACCGGTCCCAAAAAAGGATGGCAAGGTCAGGATGTGCGTTGACTACAGGGATCTAAATAAAGCAAGTCCAAAGGATGACTTCCCGTTACCACATATTGACACTTTGGTAGATAACACGGCAAGCTTTGCAGTGTTCTCATTCATGGATGGGTTTTCGGGCTATAACCAGATAAAAATGAATCCAGAAGACATGGAAAAAACGACTTTCATCACACCATGGGGCACCTATTGTTATAAGGTAATGCCTTTTGGTTTGAAGAACGCAGGGGCAACGTATCAAAGAGCTATGGTCACACTATTTCACGATATGATGCACAGGGAAATCGAAGTGTACGTGGATGATATGATTGCAAAATCCCAAAGTGAGGAAGACCACTTGGACCATCTACTGAAGCTATTTGAAAGACTCCGAAAGTATCAATTGAGACTAAATCCAGCCAAATGCACCTTCGGAGTTCGCTCAGGCAAGCTACTTGGTTTCATCGTTAGTCAGCGGGGAATTGAGGTAGACCCTGATAAGGTTAAAGCAATTCAGGAGATGCCTGCTCCTAAAACTGAGAAACAAGTCAGAGGTTTCCTCGGACGTTTGAATTACATCTCCAGGTTCATCTCCAATCTGACTCCTACATGCACACCGATCTTCAAGTTGTTACGAAAAGATCAAACAGTGGTATGGAATGAAAACTGCCAGACGGCGTTCGACAAAATCAAGCAGTATTTACAAGAACCTCCAGTGCTGATTCCCCCGGTACCTGGAAGGCCTTTGTTCATGTATATGACCGTTTTAGAAAGTTCGATGGGCTGTGTCTTGGGCCAGACTGATGAGTCAGGGAAGAAAGAACATGCAATCTATTATCTAAGCAAGAAGTTCACTGATTGTGAGAGTCGTTACTCTCCCCTGGAAAAAGCTTGTTGTGCGTTGGCATGGGCCGCTAAACGTCTGAGGCAGTACATGATTTGCCACACTACGATGCTGATTTCTAAAATGGACCCCATCAAGTACATCTTTGAGAAACCAGCTCAGACAGGAAGATTAGCCCGATGGCATATGCTCCTATCAGAATATGATATCCAGTACGTTGCTCAGAAATCCATCAAAGGGAGCATTTTGTCAGAACACCTTGCAGAGTATCCGATGGAGGATTATCAACCGCTCAAGTTTGACTTTCCCGATGAAGATGTGATGTATATTCAGCGCACGAAACCAGAGCCTGGTCCAGAGGAAGGCCCCGAGCCAGGGTCCCGTTGGGAGATGATGTTCGACGGAGCGTCAAACAAAAATGGACATGGCATCGGAGCTGTTCTGAAAAATCCAACTGGAGGGTACACTGCGGTCACAGCCCGACTCTGTTTCTCTTGTACAAACAACATAGCGGAATATGAAGCCTGCATCCTGGGGTTGGAGGCTGCCATTGATCTCCGTATCAAAATTTTGGAAGTAATTGGTGATTCTGCTTTAGTGATATACCAACTCAAAGAGGAATGGGAAACCAGGGATGAAAAATTGATTCCTTATAAGACCCACATCCTAGAGATGGCTGAGTATTTCGATGAAATTACCTTCAAGCACGTACCAAGGGCGGAAAATCACATTGCCGATGCATTGGCCATGATGGCATCCATGTGGAAAGTCCAGTTTGTTAACGAAGCACCTCTAATTCGCATCGAAAGGAGGACGGTACCCGCATACGTCATGGCAATAGACGAAGAACTTGGGGAGAAGCCATGGTTTCATGATATCAAGAATTTCCTTCAAAACCAAGAGTATCCCGCAGACGCGTCCACAATTGACAAAAGAGCGATACGGAGGTTGTCATCTAAATTCTTCATCAGCAATGGTATCTTGTACAAAAGAAATCATGATATGGTCTTACTCCGATGTGTCGATGAAAGTGAGGCGAATCTCATAATGACCGAAGTACACGAAGGGACCTTCGGCACCCATGCAAATGGCCACACCATGGCTAAGAAAATATTAAGAGCGGGTTACTTCTGGTTAACTTTGGAGACGGATTGCATACTCTTCGCTCGAAAGTGTCATAAATGTCAAGTTTATGCTGATAAAGTGCATGTCCCTCCACATCCTCTCAATGTGATGACGTCACCTTGGCCTTTTGCAATGTGGGGCATAGATATGATCGGGGCAATAGAGCCGAAAGCTTCTAATGGCCATCGCTTCATCCTTGTCACAATCGATTATTTCACCAAATGGGTGGAAGCAGCATCATATGCAAATGTGACAAAACAAGTGGTCGCACGATTCATTAAAAAGGAAATTGTCTGCCGATATGGTGTCCCTAACCAGATCATCACTGACAACGGGTCGAATCTGAACAACAAAACAATGAAGGAACTCTGTGACGACTTTAAGATCAAACATCATAACTCGTCCCCTTACAGACCTAAGATGAATGGCGCAGTTGAAGCTGCAAACAAAAACATCAAAAAGATAATACAAAAAATGGTCGTAACTTATAAAGATTGGCACGAGATGTTACCATTTGCTTTGCACGGCTACCGGACATCAGTACGCACTTCGACCGAGGCAACTCCCTTTTCCCTAGTATACGGGATGGATGCAGTGCTACCCATTGAAGTCAAAATACCTTCCTTGAAGATCTTGACGGAAGCAGAGTTGGATGAAGACGAGTGGATAAAAGAAAGATTTGATTCGTTGAATCTCATCGACGAAAAGAGAATGACGGCCATGTGTCACAGTCAAATCTATCAACAAAGGATGGCCCGGGCATTCAATAAGAAAGTTTGTCCCAAAGAGTATAGAGAAGGGGAGCTGGTGCTTAGAAAAATCCTACCTACACAAAAAGACATGCGTGGCAAGTGGATGCCCAACTACGACGGCCCTTTCGTTGTAAAGACTGTTTTCTCCGGAGGATCTCTGATTCTCGAAACCATGGATGGCGAATCACTCAAGTATCCCATCAACTCGGACGTAGTAAGGAAATACTACGCCTGAAAATGGAATGCATAGAAAGAGGATTTCAATGCCTCGACGAGAAAAACCCAATGTTTGAAAGATGTCGGACGCTGGGGTGGACTCCTGTGCAGAGTATTAGAAGAAAGGTCAAAACGTGTTGTTCTCGTCAGAAGCGGCAAAACAAGTGAACTAATAGTCGGAAGGACCAAATTATTATGGGATTCTGTAATCTTTTCTGTTGCCATTTTTCAAAACTTTTAAAATCCCCAAGGCTTTATCTTTTGTAAAGTTCTTGTCCATCAATAAAATCAGTTCTCTCTTTGGCCAAATCATTGTTATGATCTGCTATTTTTGTTATGCAATTTCACTTATTTGTTAATAAGAATTTTTTATTGAAAGCAAAGTGTTTTGAAAAACCTAAGTCCTGATTTAAAAAGAAAGAAGGAGAAAGCACAATTTGACAAAATGATTGAAAAGTTCCAAAGGTAATATGATGATATTACATAGTTCTTGAAGTTGCGGAAATCGCTGTTGTCTTTGACCGGGATAAATACGTCCGATAGAAATTCTGGCTAGTAAGGTAAGATTTCTTCCTTGCAAGATTATGGGGGACATTACTGAGGAGAAATCGTTATCTGTATCAAAGAAAGAAGTGTCACCTGATTTGAGGCGTTTTTGAAGCTCAGCGTGATAAGTTCCCTCTTTATCGGGTTTTCTTTTGTCCCTCCGGTTTGTTCTGTGTCTTGCATACAGCATCATGCTAGCATACGCATTTGTTTGCATTCCCACCATTGAGGTCCTTTGGTCGTTACCTTTATCTTTGTTTTGTTGTTACAAGTTCGTTTTAGAATTGGCACCCTGGGATTTCCTTATTTTTGTTCTGGGAGAGTAGTGGTGACTAGCAATGTTTGGTTTACACAAACAGGGGGTTATTACCAATTTTCACTTTCGATTGGGTTACCGCCAACAAACTGAGAAAGACTAGTGGTCACTAGCACGTATTCAGAACTAACTATGTTTGGTATAGTAGTTTGGTCTTCACCAACAATTTTCCAAACCCAGTCATCATCACTGATTCTATTATAAAGCCTTTTGATTCGGTTTTCACCAATCTGTGCTAAAAAATCTAGTGGTTACTAGTATTGCCTTCTAAAAACCAATGGTCATTGGTACTTGAGTTGGTCGTCACCAAGATTCCCTAAAAAGTCCAATAATTATTGGCATCGTCTGGAATCCAATAGTTATTGGTACCTGTTTGCTTTGGTTATTACCAGTCTTTTTGAATCTAGTAGTTACTAGTATTACCTTCATATCCAATTGTTATTGGTGGCTTTTGATTTGGTTATTACCAATCTTTCTAAGTCTAGTGGTCACTAGCATTGCTTGGAAAATCTAGTTTTCACTAGCAGTATCCAGTACCAGCGGTTATTGGTATACCCCTGGATTTGGTCGTCACCAGTTAGCCTAAGTCCAATGATTATTGGCATCGCTTAAAGTAGATTGTTATCATCACTTTGGTCTAGTCGTTACCAAACTCTTTGAAAATCCAATGGTCATTGATCTCCTGGGACTCGGTCGTTACCAATTTCTCCGGTTAAGTCTAGTGGTTACTAGCATTATCCAGAACCAATTGTTATTGGTATATCCTGATTTGGTCATCACCAGTCTCCTCTAAGTCCAGTAGTTACTGGCATTGCTTGAAAGCTAATTGTTACAAGTTGATCGTTACCAACTTCCCCAACCGAAGTCTTGTGTTTTACCAATATTGTTTGGAAATCCCCAATTGTAATTGGAACTTTGATTTGGTCGTCACCATATCCCCAGGAAGTCTAAGTGGTATTTAGCACTTCTTGGAAACCATTGTTGATTCGGCCGTTACCATCATCCCCAGTAAGTCTAGTGGAAACTAGCACTGTTTGAAGTTGTTTGTTGTTCTGGTCATCACCAGTCTCCCCAGTTGAAGCTTTTGATTTTCCAGTCGAGCCTCGGAGGTCTGGTGGATACTAGCATCCCCGGTGCATCTGGTCTTGTTTCTAATATTTTCCTGAAGATCCCATTTGAACTCTTCGTTATAGGAAATTTCTCATCTAGTTTTCCCCAGTGGGTTCTTTCCCCAGTGAATTTTGCGCTTCTTTTCTTTCGTATTCCCAGTGAAGAATTATGATCTTCCCCGGTGAACTTCCTCATCTGGTTATCCCCAGTGAAGTTCGTATCTCCTCTCCCCAATGAAGATGTGTCTTCCCTGGTGGAATTGGCGTCCCCTGCGTGAGAGATTTCCGTGAACAAGCATCATTAGTCAGGTTTGAACTATCTTGCTTAATTCGCTCGGAATCTTTCCCTGGTGTGTTGGATCCTCGTGAGTGGTTACTCGTCGTTTCGTCGTTTTTATTTTACTCATGTGTCCGCATCTGTCTTACATTCAAGCATCATATGACATCATTTAGATTCATGGCATGATCGCATTTGTCCTTTTGCATGTCATCGGATTTAAGGGACAAAATTTCTGGTTTGCTATATTTAAATACCTTTCACACGATTTCATGAGGATTGCCATCTCTCATTATCATCGAGTGAAAATATTTAAATAGGGGCATCTGTCGCACCCCAAATTTTGACCCCTTATATCCTCTTCATATCATATGCATTTATTTATCTCACTTTAACAAGTTCCAAGAGTGTATTTTGCCGAGACACAGATGAAACGGGGCTCCGCACTGGTAAAATCAGAGGTTCGAGGTTTGGGCAACCATCGTTTTGGGATGAATCATTCATGAAATAAGATCAAGAGTATCATATTGGGCCATGTGTGAGTTCAATTTGAAGTGATCACCCACAGATGGAGTGCAGCGCAGTTCAGGGTACTCGATTAGGGTTTTCGAGCAGGAAAAGTCAACCATAGTTTGACTTTGGATTTAAAGGAAGGTTCAATGATGCAACTTTGGTCCAACAAGTTTATAAGACTTAGTGAAGTCCCCTCAAAGAGTTTCAAAGTCTTGGAAGCTCCGAAACATGAACAGACAGTTCGGTAATCGCCGATCGATCGTACGGTTGACCGCAAAGTCAACCCCCTCAAGTTTTAGGAATTGGACTTCAAGTGGTGAAGCAAAGTTGTTCCTTATGTCATAGGGGACCTACATATCAATTTTCATGATCATCGGATCAAAGACGTGAGAGTAATTGGAAAAACGGGAAATTAGGGTTTCGAAAGGGGCTAAACCCTAACTCCCTAACCGCACACCCGATTGAAGTGGTTCAAAGCTCGTCGGAAAGCTCTTAGTAAGTCCTACAAAAGTCCTATACTAGGTCACACTCAGAAAATGCATGGAATTGAAGTTATCATCAAAATCGATTCTTAGTACAAAACACTTAGTGAAATTTTGAAAATCTGGCAGCACTAAAACTTGTTTTTTGCTGACTTTGAGGGACCTTTCAACCAAGATTCACATAGATTTGGAACTTTTGGCAAACATGAATGTTGTAGAGCTACATAAGGGCTTTCCAAAATGTACAAGAACTCCCCAAGAGGAGTTAGGAGCTGAGAGTTATGAAGTGTGAAAGATGGGCCTGTGCACTAGTGTGTTAACTTGCTTAAACCCAACATAAACTTGGTTCCCAACCATACACTTCATCTCCAACCATGGATGGACATCTGATATGATAAGTTTAGAGGTTGGAATAGGCAAATTCAGAAAGGAATCCAAGCAAGTACAAGATCTTGAGCAAAATCCATTACTTTAATAGAAGAAAGTACAAAAGGTACAACAAGAGAGAGAAGGTTGGGGGGCTGCAACATGGAGGCTTGTCCTTTCTCACTATAAGGTCACTTCCTACAACTCATATAAGCTGATTTTTCTTGCATTGAGCCTTGCAACTGGTGTGAAGAGGGCTGCCACAAAGATCTTGCAAGATTTCTCAAAGAAACATCATGAAAATCTCTCCAACATTGGAAGTTACCAAGTTGCCCTCACCCTCATTCCTCCTATAAATAGGGGCATTCTCACCATCTTCAAACCACACCAGAACTACTCACAATATCCAAGCTTTATAGTTCTCTTTCCCACTCTCTCTTTGTTTGTAAGTGAAGAAAGCTTAAAAACGCCGAAAACCGGCATTTTACAACTTTCATGCCATTTTCATTTCTAGCCTTATCAACACTCTCACAACCATCCACACATATTCTAAATCACATATAGAAGGTGTATGACTCACTAAAACATCAAGAACCTCAAAAAATCAAAAAGTCAACTCTCATTCCACTATGCTTTGACCAAAGCTACAAAAATCACCAAATCTTGTTTTAAACATTTTCTTGAGGTTTTGATCATTCATACACCTCAACATTATCATATCTCAACTGTTCAAACACTCACCAATCATTAGAAGTTCACATTTCTTCATTTGGCATTGAAAGTGTATTGTGGCTTAAAGTGGAAGAAACTTCAAAAGGCCAAGAATTAGAGCAAGCAACCTTTGGTTTTTCTCAGATATCTTAGCATATTCAAGGATCATCAAGAGGTATGTGGTTTGTCCTTGTTGACTTTAGTATCATATTTCATGATTTATCATGCTTGAGTATTTTCATGGAATTTGAATTAGGAACACTTTGTTACTTTTCATGATTGTTGCTGTTGGGAATAATGGGGATTTCTCACCAATATTAGCTTAGGCAGTTCAATTTGTTTTTGTCATATCAATGTGTTAAAACCAACTGTGATGCTGCCTCAAAACTTGTGGGCAAGTTGGTTTCTTTTTTGATTTCATGTTATGTGTGAGTGCTGTTAGAAACATAAGGCTGTGGAGTGTTATCACACTCAAAATGTGATGCTTTATTTATGGCTTCATAATTTACCATCTTTTGTTTAAGTAGCTGTCTACTGTGTGATATTATGCAACTTGCCTATAACACAAAGTTAGGTCTGTTACTGTTTGAGGCCTATACTAGTCTTGGTCTTGTGAACAGCCAAGAAGACCATCTTATTTTTAGACCTAGGATATGCCTGCTGCAGTTTCAGTAGATAAATACATGAGGAATTTCTTTTGGGGAATACATCAATGAAAGGCTTTTTTTTAGTTAATAGGTTTATCATACCACAATGTTTTACCCTGCTATGACAGATTGAGCATCATGTTGCTCACCATGTTATTAAGGTCTCCCTTTTGTGATTACTGTCTGGTAACTATTGCTGTCAAGGTTTATGACTGATATTCAAAGTGGCATTGGCTCTTAGCTTTGAACAGACCCTCTAGCCTGCTGTCATGAATTTCAAAGTTTGGTTTTGAGAGTCACTTAATTTGATCCATGGTTGTCTGCTAGGGAACTGTTACACTAGAACAAACTGCAAATTGAAAACTCATTTGGGCATAAAACATTGAACATCAAATTTCATCATGCATACAGATCCTAATGTGCATATAAGACCTGCCTACATACTTACCCTGCCTTGTGTGTACCTAGAGTTTACAACTACCCAATGTTCCAACTGTTATGAGATTCTAGAAGTTAGTTTTGAAGTCAGTTTATGTTCCTCCTAACACTAGTTAGCACAGGCTCAGTATTACCAAAGCAGTTAGATTCTAAAGCTAGCATAGTTTTGTTTGTACTTAAAATCTTGAGTGTGTTGAGGTATAGGTTCATTCCATTTCTGTTGATACTGAATTTATGTTATCATTCAATGCCATAGTTTGAATTGTTATGCTATAAACCTGCTACCACATGTCAAATATGCAGAAGTTTGTTTTCACAACAGTAGGCTTTGACCAGTTTCACATTAGTCATGATTGAATTCTTGGGCTGCTTGATTGGTCCTACTTGGAATGTTGTTCTCTGTGCTAGTTGATCCTGTAACTGGCAGATTCCATTGATTTCGTGTCCTTAAATGTGATGTGCAAATTCATTAAATGTTAAACATCATTATCATGCTGAAGAATTTGTTTGATTGATCACTGTGATGCTGTCATGTTTGCTCATATTGTTCATATGCATCATTGACCAAAACTAGTCATAGCCACTGAAACTTCATTTTTGCATAGAGCATTAAAAGACCTGACTTTATCTTTCAAGCATATTCCAATGTGTATTTGAAACCTGCTTGCATGTTCACCTTGTATAGTTTGTGCATAAAACTCATACTCACTGTCCACCACATTGCCAATACATAAATGATGCATGAAATCCACTTCTGATCACTCCAAGTTAGCACTGATTTTAGATTGAGCACACACACACTTGATTTCATATGTTGGTAATATGTATGTGTTCAAATTAGTCAAGAAAGTTTCAACACCAAGATGCATCTCAATATGCTCATATTTTGGAAACAACTTGCACTTCAGGAATCTGTTTTCACATTGACCTTCTGCTAGCTCCTTTTGAGTTTTAGAATCATTGAAGTCTTGGTTAATTGATGTATGCATACCTGATAATGTTCAAAGCCTGCTTAAAATTAATCTGCACTGAACCATGTTGCTTTGCCATGTTGTTACATTTGTTGCCAAGAGGAATCATAGCAGTTGACATTCACTTTCTGCATAACACATTAAAGAACTGATTCTAGCATATGCACCTGTTTTAAAATGTATCAGTATATTAGGTGAATGATTGTTGTTAGTTAGGTATGTACAGGATTAAATTCATTGCTTCATGCTTCAAAATCATCAAGACACTCATCATGCCTATAAGCTGTTTGTAGAAATGCCTGATCATCATGTGAAGTCTGCATTGGGTTTATACTCATCATTCTCATTTGTGAATCTATTGCTATTTCTGTTTAGATTAACTTTGAAGAGGTTTAATTACAGTTGCTTTTCTTTGACTCATGATTAAGACTTCTGCATGATATGTGTATCCATTGCTATAAAAAACTGTTGATCATGTCAAAATATGCAAGGGTGTTGGTTTTGTTCAATACTTTGTTTCTGCTGTCTGGATTTGTTGGTCCACTTAGAACTTTTATCAAATTTCTAATTAATCTGTTAGAGATCATCAAGATTTAACATCTTTGTCTTGACTGATTTAGTGTTAATCATGAATTACATCTTTCTTTGTGTGGATGAAAGGTCATTAGTCTTTGATTTTGATGCATTGGTTCTGTCAGTTACCTTTTTGTTGCATGATCATGGATGTTATATCATGACTTGTTCATTTCTGTGGCTGTGGCATTGGTGTTCAGTATGTTACATATGTATATATATTGCATTTGACTGTTGCTTGCTTGCATTTACATATCCTGCATTCAAATTTTAAAACACAGTTTTTTTCATGAACCAAAACAACAAGCTGAGTGAGGGCACTGTACTCACTGAGTTCATCTGAATGCCATGAATTCCATGCAATAAAACAGCTCCTTAGTATTCTACCTAGGTTTGACAACCTCTGATGCCTCTGAACTCAACCTTATGTGATGAGTACTGCACTGTTTTTGAATCTTTATTTTAACTTCATGCCAAGTCCACCTGAAAACAAGTTCTTGAGTTTAAAACAGTTTGGTGATTTAACTTTGTCATTTGTAAGCTATTACTGTTAAGGCATTGTGTGTCTAGCATTTAATTTCTCACAGCATGACTAACCTTGTTCAAGTTTGATTCACTTTGTATGTGAGGTTTATGGAGGTTATATCATGAATTCCCATCCTTCTTGCCAAAGCATTTTGTAAAGCAATTCTTGTGCATACTCTACACTGGGTCAGGTTTTTACATCCCAAACACATTTCGAAACTCATGTGCATTTGCAATTGGATTTTAGAAGGGAGACTCAATTTCTCAAAAATAACACCACTACTGAATTCTTCAGTGAAAGATACTCAAGATTGAGTAAGGATTCACTAAATTCCATGGAGGTTTGGGTTAGTTTCAATCATTCAATTAATGGATATTTTGGTTATGCCTTGGAGTTGCCCAGAAAATCAATTGATTAGGCTATGTATATTTTTTCTTTCCATCCAATTAATGGATGTAACAGCCACCCCAGTGGCAGACCATTGCGCGCGTTATAACTTTCCACCAGCATGACAAGGGTTCGATCCGGGTGGAGGTCGAACCCTTTTGTTTTTTATTTGTCCAATTTCCATTAACGAACCATATTATTCATTCTCTCGCTTCTCTATCACACGCGCGTGCGCGCCCCAGTGGTAAGATTGTGTGGCTGAAAGCATTAGGACGTGGGTTCAATCCCCACTTTTGCCCATTCTTTTATTGGTTTGTTTATTTTATTATCATGAAATATATCAACTTTCAAACGTTCATAACTTATTTATTTTTGTCAGATTTCATCCATTCTTTTTGCAAAATCTTTCTTACAACATCTAGTTTTGTTTAATAATTTAAAGTCTCATGATTGATTATCTCAACAATACTTGGGTATATTTGTTAATAAATTCACTCTCAAGTCGTTACCTTGTGTCTCGATTTAATTTACCCTTTATACCATGTTTATCTTGTAAGATTTATGGGTATGTACTTATGTTTGTTAGCATATTGAGATTTCGTCCTTTTGTTGGTTGTTACCATGAATGTTTATACCTCCTAAATTACGAGGCTAAACTAATTTAACTGTGTGATATTGTTATCTAGGCATAGTTGTTACTTTCAATTGTCAGTGGTTTATATGGTTGTTACCTTCATCATACTTTCAATCCTTGCTAAAGCATGACTTCATCTTCGTTAAGATATGCCATTTGTAGCACTGCTTGTATTTATCAGTTGAAATCATTCATCTAACTTGAATTACTTGCTCATTATAATGTGCTTACCCCTCTTTGATTGTAATCTTTGTCTTCTATATTCCTCATACTTGAATAACTCTTTACCTCGGCCTTTGACTTTGAA
>CAWUDS030003279.1:0-2500 GCA_963859935.3 Lathyrus sativus
TGCATTAGGCTTAGGTGTTCATCTAGATAGTTCTGAGTTAGGTGCATCTTAGAAGTAGGCTTTGTGCGCATGATAAGTTGAGGTGGTCCTCCTTCTGCTTGTTTGTTATTGAGTGGCTTTGCTTGTTGGTATTTGGTAGAGCTGAGCTCCCTTACCTCTGTGGCTTGCGGCCTTTGCGCCTTGTTTGTTTAGTTGTTGCATTCATGCATATTTCCAGTATTTCTTTACTTTGCAGTTGATTCCCGTTTGCTGTGTAGTCCTGTTGCCATGATCCCTTTAGAGCTCTGACTTCTCTGTTGTGGAGTAGTTATGATAGACATTAGGATGGTCAACCAGGCATGATAGCAGTAGGTAGATTCCCCTTTTTCAGCTATAGTAGATTCCCCTTTTTCAGCTATAGTTTTAGGGTGTCTTTTCCCTTTCCTTTCAGTAGGAGCTTTTGAGTAGCTTGTGTCGTAGTTAGCTGAACTACAGCTGCTCTGATTCCTTGTGTCAGACAAGGATATGTAGGCATAGGATGCGATATCCTAGCGAGCACACTAACAACTAACCTTTTGTTCTCTCGCGGCTGTGCAATCGAGACTTTCCCGCTGACGACTAATTGTTATCCCTTTCTCTTGCCCGAGTGCATTTGAGACCAGATCGTAGTTGTAGGTTCCCGAACTTTTAGAACCCGTTTGTTTTCTCGCTGCTGTGTGAGAACCCCAGCTTAGTCGTAGCTAGTCGAACTACGTTTGCTCTGATCTTCCATGCTGTGTGGGAGTACGTAGGCACAGGACGCGATGTCCTGGCGAGCAACCTTCCCCCGTTTAGACGTAGGTAGTCGAACTACGTTGACTCTGACTTTCCCAATGCACGAGGGAGTACGTAGGCCCAGAACACCGTATGTTCTGTCGAGTCCTGTCCTTTTATTTTCTTTTCAGACTGACCATTAGCGTAGATAGATGAATACACCCTTTTCCTTATAAACACCAAGCGTGGATCCCATCGAGTACGATGGACGTGAGGGGTGCTAATACCTTCCCCTTGCGTAACCGACTCCCGAATCTAGGTTTTGGTTGCGACGACCATACCTTTTCCCGTCTTTGCGAGGTTTACTTCGAGCGTTTCCTTTCCCGCTCTGAGGGATAAATAACGCACGGTGGCGACTCTCCTGTCAAGCCGGCGCCGATTTTCGCAGTAGCGACAAGCGACAATTCAAATCGAATATCGTCTCAAGGATTCTTTTATGTGATTAATCTACCAAATTCGAAATGGAGGGGGAGTTGGTTTGGTTTCTGATCGGATAAATAAAGAAAATGCAATTAAGCGGTTAAAATAAGTGATTATCAGAATAAGTCAATCTACTGTTGTCGGTTCCGGCTTATCACGGGTTTCTACCTTACCAATTTCCTAAGCGATTTCGATCTCTATTCGATTCCTATGTCAATTAACAAGCGCAAAAGACATAAACTAGATTACCAATCCTATATTCCAAATTAAGCAAACGGATTAAGTTTTCGTGAATTAAGCAAACACGAATTATAAACGCGAATTAACGACAAAGCGACGTAACGGCGAATAAAAGCTAAGGATGCAATCATACGAATTTAATCAAAACAATTCTATAAAATAACAGATTAAGCAAAAGCAATTCATAGAATAGTGTTGAAAGAGAAACGAATTAGATTGATAAAGTAAAAACCTCAAAGCGTTGGAACGCGATTACTGCCGAATGACTACAAGGAATTAGCTCTCCATGGTTCTCTCAAAGCTCCGAATGTATTTTTCGTGAAAATGCAATTAGGTGAACAGTAACACGATTATTTTTCCTTTAAAAAGAAAGCAAATTCGGGTCATAACCCAACTGGGTCGAAAACATAACCCAGGCCCAACACATGACCCAACACTAAAATTAAATTCTAATGCAGTAACTTCAAACGGAATTCTGGAATTTTTGGCTCCGAATCTGACTTCGACTCCAACGCGAAAGTCGTAGCTCTCTCTCTTAGCTTTTCGGCGATTTTTAGAACACCTCAAACGGATTTCTGGAACTATAGTTATGATCGTTTCCGTGCAGACTGCTAACCTGAAAAATAAGTGCGGAAATCAAATTAAACCAAAAATAAAATAAAATGTAAAAACAAAATAGAACATAAAAATAATCAAGATAAAGTAAAGAAATGCCTAAGTAAAAATATAGGAGAAAGTTCATAAATATGCATTGATCATTCATCACGCCGGGAGCGCTTAAGCGTCTCCCCATGGACACAAACCTTAGGATCTATGACATTTTGATATTAATGATTATAGGAATACCTTGACGAATATAATGAGAAAGATTTTTAGACAATGACAACGATAATTCTTAAATACAAAAGTGTAGAGACAAGTGTTTGACACTGGTTGGCTTGTGGATTTTTCTCAACCGGTACTCGT
The DNA here is from genome assembly GCA_963859935.3 of Lathyrus sativus. Lineage (NCBI taxonomy): Eukaryota > Viridiplantae > Streptophyta > Magnoliopsida > Fabales > Fabaceae > Lathyrus > Lathyrus sativus. Next base: position 2,419 of record CAWUDS030003279.1, read on the forward strand.
AATGTCTTGAAAACTCTTCGAATGGGGAGAAAAAGAGATAATTTTCTTATAGCATGATATATTTGATATCATAGCCTATATA